>LR751412.1:20126-45485 GCA_902729485.2 Mus minutoides | reverse complement strand
GGTGCACATGTATGTTGAGGCTAGAGAGCAACTTTGCCTGTCATCTATCTATCATCTATCTATCTATCTATCTATCTATCTATCTATCTATCTATCGAGAGAGATAGTTAGTGTGTCATTCTAATGCTAATGTTTGTATAGCTGAATTTGTTCAAATGTACTGCATGTGTACAGAATCCAATGAAGGTTTTGGGGCAGCAGATTAACTGGAACTAGAGTGTTTGGCTGTTGTAGGATGCCTGATATAGGTATTGGGAACTGAATCTTGTTCCTCTGCAAGAGCAGTAAATACTCAATTTCCGAGTCATCTCTCCACCTCATTATACACCTTGTTTCTTTTTTGAGTCAAGTTCACTCACCTACCTTTGTTCATGATTGTCTGGACTTCTGCCTCAGTGTGTAAAGTGGTCCAGAAAATGATGGACGAAGGTGTATGGGAGCACACCTTGAACTGAACTGCTTAGATGTAGATATCCCTGATCTACACTTTAGCCTCTCTTTTTTCCTCTTTATAACGTGGCCAAGTTGATCAAGTCACCTTTTTTATTTCTGCTTTTTGCTGTTATCTTGGATGTTTGATGGGCTTCTTGAGGACAGATGGCTGAACTTGGCTTTTTGTGGCACAGGCTACACCCGTAGGTTTGGTAACAATATCAGTGCAAGAAAAAGCTATCAAAACATGCAGGAAGCTTTTGGCATCCATACCCCATCTATAGCAGAAGTTCCATGCCCAGCTGCAGAATTCCCTGCCTGTCAGCACTGCCTGTAGCAGTTGCTAGTGTGAATGGGGAAATTGTAAAGTGCCTGTAGGTTTCTGAGCACCAGTAGCATGTGAGTGCCAACCATGTTGTTGTAGAGGAACCCAATTCTAAATCTGTATACTTGGATTGCTCTGCTTGGTTTATTTAGAACATGGCATTTGGAGAGATATGAAATACCAGCATGCTGTGTTTTTTGCCTTTTCTTATTTTCCTGAGCAAATTGGTTGGGTCTTTTTACTGAATGATTACCTAGCTCTAGGATGTAGGAGGGAGGACTGGTGAAGACATATTTTTGTCACGGTGCCTATTGTGATAGACCTTCTTTGCATTGTTAATTTGAGTAGGAATAATCATCTGTATTGATTTATAAGGATGGAATTTGGTGGTGACATTGATTCCAAAGAAGAGAGCAGCCATGAACAATTTGATTAATGATGGTGTTAAGGCAAATAATTCATATTCAGTTTCTACAATCTAAGGTCTCCTGCCTGGTGTTTAAATGTCAGAATGTATTCAGCAATTTCTTGATGAGTAATATACCCCAGATGGAATGTATAATTTATTTTTTGAGGGCATAGTCATATTTTGCTTTGACCTATTTGAAACTAAGGAGGCTACCTCTGGATTAGTGGTTCTTAGGTGAGACAAAGGACGTGGAAGACATTCATGCTGTGGGATATGTAACGGTTCCAAGTAACTTGATTCTGATCTTAGCTGGTAATGTTTAACCATGATTACCATGTTTACAAAATACTCTTCCTATCTTTAAGTGATGGAAACTATTGCCCCAAGGTGTAATATATTCTAAGGCTTGAGTTAACAAGAAAACAGCCAAATGGTCTTGTAATGCCCTGGAGTCATGAATCTGATGATCATAAGGGATATACTTTGATGCACAGTTTTTCTTCGTATGTCTTTCCACTGGCTATAATGCTGCTTTCTCAATTCTCCCAGTTCTATTTGTATTCCTAAGAACATTTGTCACACCAAGACATAACTGTTCTCTGATTTAGCTATCTTCAGTTTGAAAGCATATGTTGCATGAGGTCAAGATTCAAGCCTTAGTCTGAAGATAGCAGATGAATATATGCGAAACATGAAATGAGTGAATGTTCCTGTAATATCAGAGTCCTGAAATTTCTTGGATGTGGGTTTGAGAGAGACACTGAGACACATTGTTGAGGGCAAAGAGTTTATTGGAAGAGTTATTCATGCCTTGGAAAGACAGACATAGACAGTGACGTGGCATGGGAGAAGAAGATGATTGAGGTCCCAGCACCAGAGACAGACAGAATGATAGATGCTTTGAAGAAGGGAGTCATAACCCATGAGACAGAAGAATGGATAACTCCATAAGATGGAGGTTTTTTCATAAGAAGACTGAAGCCGGGCTCTCTGATTCCCAAGATGCAAGCAGGGAATAAGTGAGAAATAGCATATTTGACTATTAACATTTCCTTTATGTCATCTCACTTTCCCATGTGCAGTAGTTAATCTTCTTTGTCACTTTGACACCCTGGAAAGAAGGAATCTTCACAGAACACTTGTCCCTCTCAGATAAGATCCCTTGGTCATGTCTCTGTGGCATTTTCTTGATTATTGCTGGGTTTTTTGTTTTGTTTTGTTTTGTTTTGTTTTGTTTTGTTTTTGTATTTTTTTTAATAGCTGTGAAGAAGTCTATTCCACTGTAGTTGTTGGTTGCCATTGTCAGATAGATGGTCTTGGGCTATATAAGAAACCAACCTAGTAAGGAATAAAGCAGGAGCAAGATAGTAAGCTGTGGTTTCTTCTTCAAGGTGATGCCTTACATTCCTTCCTCGACCTCTCCTGATGTTGGGCTTTATAACATATAAGATGAAATAAACACTTTCCTTCTCATGTTGTCTTTGGTTGTTGCATGTAGCCATAGCAATAGAAGGCAAGCTAGAGCAAAAGATGAAATTTTTAGTACCTCAATGCATTTTATCTAGAGAGTCACAAACATGTCTAGAGGAGGCCATCTACCAGTGTCTGTGAGTGAATGTCTGCTGACGATATTGTGGCTTAATTCATATTCTGGTTTGAGTTCTAACATTACATTTCTATAGGTCCTCTCTGTAATGTCCTGATATATACTGGAATTCTAAGGGACCTTCCAAAATATCTCAGATCCAAGAATTTACAACAGTACTGACACAGGTTTTCCCATCTCTGACATTTCCGGGTTAGACCTAAAGCAGTCTTCACAAACAAGGATTGGGTGATGAGCTCCTTTTGAACTTCATTGTCATGACATATGTTCTTGAACATTTTTTTTCTAATGGATGCCATATGTTCCTGCAGGGAGCATGACTTCGGCAACTTCACCTATCATTTTAAAATGGGATCCCAAAAGTTTAGAAATCCGGACACTCACAGTGGAAAGACTGTTGGAGCCACTTGTAACACAGGTAAGGGGCTTTTTACTATGTATGTTTTGTTGTTGTTGTTGTTGCTGTTGTTGTTTTTATTGGTGAGTTCCATGATCCTCTCAATATTGTTGAAGTTTTTAAAGAAGATACACCTTGTCATCATGCAGACTACTAAGTAGGTATCATTTCTTCAAGTGAGGACCATCTCATTGCCTTTTATGATTTAAAGAAGCTCTTAGCAGCACTTCATATGATTTTGTTTAAGTTGGTGGGATAATAAAAGAAGAGGCCCTTGATGAAGGGATCTCTCTCTTGCAGCAATGCTTTCAATGTATAAATGAATGATTTCTCAATCACTTCCTGATATAAATGCATAGGTGGGAAAACTGTTGTCTGTTCCCTAGTGATCAAAATTTATTTCATTATTTTCCTCTCAGTTTACTAAGGCAAACTCTGTCTTGGTAGACTAGACCGTTGCTCTATTTTTTTGTTGACACATTTCCACGAGGTGACTGTGAAGAGCACAGAATGTCATCAGGATTTTAAGTGTTGAGAATTAATGTTTAGTGTTTCATGAATCATGTCCTTTGCAATCTGAACCCTTAGGTTCCTGGAATATGAAAATGTGAACTTTTATGATGCATTTGTAGAGATTCATTATGCCACATCAAGCTTGAGGCTATTTTTATTGGTTTGTGCTGTGTGCTTTAACAAATTACCATCAAGTTAATGGCTTCAAGCAACATAGATTTATTGTTTGATGGTTTTAGAGGTCAAAAATTCTAAAGTCAAGGCCCAGGCAGGGCTGTATTTTTATTGGATGCTTGAGCAGAAAACCATGTCCTTACTTTTTTTACCTCCTAGAAGCCTCTTGACTTCTGTGACCTTTCCTGTATATTTGACTTCCGCAATATAGAATCTGCACATTTCATTCCCTTGTCCCTGCTATATTCATGTACCCTCTCTAGTATTAATTCTCTTAGGATTCTCTTATATTGAGCCTACTCGAATACACTAGAAAATTACCTACATCTTCGTATCCTTAACTAAATTGCATCTTTAAAGGTCTTTTGCTATTTAAGGGAACACACTTAGAGTTTCCATGAATAGAGGGTAGCTGTTCTGAGGGGACTGAAGGTTATCATTCATCATGATACAGGGTAGCTTCTGGGTACTCCCCATATAAAATATATTTTCATTAAGTCCCCAAGTTACTGAAAGTCTCAACCATTACAGCTTCAATTGCATTTCAAAGTCTCACTGATTTCATTGCCTTTAAGGTGTCCAAACTAATGTGAGTCTTTTAGGGATAAGTTCATACAAGTTCTTCTCTATCTGTTTAACTGTGAGAAGATGAGGCATGGTCTTCAGGAATTGATAAGAGAGGCAGGCAATTTCAGTTACAGACATTTCAACCCTGAAAACGAGAAAATACAAGAAAACTTTGCCAGCCTGAAGATTATGGCTTCAAGTGAGCAAGAGACACTGGATTCCAAGGCCTATGAACAACCCTATAGAACTTGAGAATCTCCTGTTGAGTAATAGGTTTTTTTTTTTTTTTTTTTTTTTTTTTCATGGAGCACTGGCCATAAATGCTCATGTACATATGTGGCTTGAGTTTCTGCAGATCACATTTGAGGGATGCAGTCATCCCTTTGAGTTCTGCCCTTTAAGTAGAAGCTTTTAATCTTCTCAAGAATATCATGATTTCCCATGTTTATCTGTGATAACTCATTCTGTTGAATCATGTGTTCCAGAAAGTCTTTCTTCAATATCCCCATGTCCAGACACTACCTCTGATGCATTGGTCAAGGAAACCCTATACCACAGGTGTAAGTTCACAGCACCCTTTATTGACCTGATACTTTGAACTTCCATTCATATAAGGTACTAGCAAAAGGTCATTGGATTATACAATAGGTTGCCTCTCTTTTGAAATAAGGAATGAAAAAAGTGTTTCAGTTTTGGAGTGGAGCTAATACATAATAACCCTTAAGGAATGAAGTTTATTAGGAGAAACTCTGTTTGAGTCTTGAGTTGAGAAAGTATGAGAAAGAAGTAATAGTATATTTAAAACCACTTAACAGGACATTAAAGGGGGAAGGACTTATCTTCAACATCTGGAGGCAATCTTTAGAATGAAATTAGTCATTGTGGCTCATACCTTTAATATTTAAACTTAGAAGACAGAAGCTGACCTGATGATTTACATAGTGAGTTCCAGGTCAGTCAGGGTACATTATAAGACCATGACACACAGACACTCACACTCACACTCACACACACACACACACACACACACACACACACACACACACACACACACAAAGGTAATTTTTCCAAAAGAAGGGGGCCTTCAGGAAAAATCCTTCAACAAAGGATCTGTCTCACATTTAAAAGTTGTCTGGGGCTATAGGTAAATTCCAAATCATGCAATTTAGTTTTAGATAACTTATGTGGAAAAGAATATGTCAGGCATCAATCAGAATCACATGGTTCGAGATGAAACCACAGAGCAGAACAGCTTCTGAATCTAGCAGCCAGGCAGGGTCTGGGGCCTTGGTGGGTATCTTTTGGCTGTGGGATCTCCCCTCTTAGGTGACTATGGTTTTGAAGATAAAAACAGTAATTTAACATCTCCCAGCAGCTTTTCCTGAAAGAAACTATTTTAATTTGGGCCTCCTTTGCAATCTTCGAAGGCTGAGAATCTTTGAAGGCTGAGAACTTTCCAAATTATCATTTTCTCTTTCTTTTCCTTGTGAACAGTAATAAATCTTCCATGTATTTACCTGTTTTCTCTCATATTTTTAAAATAACCAGAAAGGGGAAATGAAGCAATTTTTTCATGGCTTTGCTTAGAATGTCTTCAGTTGAATATCTTTGTTCATCACTGTTCTGGTTTCCACAGAGCTGAAGGATTCAATTCAGCCTAAGTTTCTTTTACTCTCCAACAAAGTTTTCTGTTCTTCATCTTTCCAACACCATGATCCTTACTTATTTCATTCTATCCCCCTGCTAATGTCTCTTTGATGATCAGATTTCTGACAAATCTCCCTAGGATGCTTTGAGACACTGTTTGCATAGTGTTCTTCGTGTTCTCAGCAACCAGCAGTCAAGGTTTTAGGAGATATACTTAAAAACAATCAATCAAACACAAAATAAAATCCATAGAAACATTCTAATAAGGAAAACCATGATTAAAATGGCTACATCCACTCCAGTAGTGACTCGCTTGGCAGACCTGAAAACCTGGAAGCAGTTCTGAGGCAAAGAGTTTCAAAGGAAACGCATCCTCCTGGAACCTTGGCNAGAGTTAGAAATCTCAGGGCAAGCTTAGCAAAGTATAGCTAAGTCACTGCCCTACACAGGAATTCACCACTATCTAAGAAGAAGGAAGTTTGTGACCTGAGGAGGAACCAGAGTAGATACCTAGAACTATAGCTAGTTGAGTTACACCCATAAACAAGTATTTACAATGGCCTAGGGTGAAGGTGGACTATGACAAGGGCATGAAGCCCTTGCCCCTGGCTTCTAAGTTTAAGCTGACCTTAGGTGGAGTTGTTTTTGATCCCAGTTGTTAACATCGAATTTTATCCCAGTTGGTTCCTGCCAGTCCTTCCCTGTTTTCATTCCTCTGTTTTGTGTAAGAATCCAGTAACTTCTAGTAACCACTTTATATCTTGCCTGTACATCACCTAACTTCCCTATTTTCTTCTGTATAAAAAGTCTGATGCTCAATTTGACAAATTGCATTCAGATTTCCACACATCCTTTCTTGTGGTCTCTGTCACCCACATTCCACTCCTTGCCCACTTGCTTCCAGAGAACCACCCACATTCCACTCCTTGCCCACTTGCTTCCAGAGAACCCGATCCATGCAGACAGGGGGCTAAAAGGGTCTGTGGCATAAAATATTACATTCATTCATTGTGGTGAGGTGAAGAGGTCAGTCAGCAATTTCTGAGAGTTCTCTTCTTCTACCTTCTGGAGTCTGCAGGTAGAACTTAGATCATCAGACTTGTTGGAAAGCGTCTTTACCTGCTGAACCATCTCACTGACACAAGAAGGTTGATTATTATTATTATTATTATTATTATTATTACATTTGTTATCATAATTATTTTAGCATCAGCATTATTATTAATGCTTCTTTCATCCACTGTGTTCCTTTAATCAATCTGAAGGCTACTAACAAAGTCCCATTTTATAAAGATGGAAACTGTATTACTTTCCAGTTGCTGCTTCCAAGATTTACCATAGTTTTATCTTGTAACTTAAAGACTACAGACATATAACTTTACAGTTGTGAGAAGAGATTTAGCTCTGCAATTGATTATAATACCCATGAAATATCTCTAGTGTCTGGGTGCTTTAACTTGCGTGCTATAGTGTGATAAAAATTCTCTTGTGCATGTTGTTGTTAAGCTGGAAATTTTTACGTGGGTGTCATGTAAAGAATTGCTGCCAGCCCTGGAATGAACTCTTACTGATCCATGTGATGTGATCTCTGCTTCCTGGAACACTTACAAGGGAGATAAGAAAATACTAGCTATAAATTTCATAACTGACATTTAAAGAAAAATGTAGAACACAGAGCAAAATTGGACCACAATACCAGTGTATTAAATACATGCACACAACTTCATGAATAAAATACTGTTCTTAGCAAAAGTGAATGTCCAGGGGAAGCCTGGTACTAGTTCAAACTTCCTTGAAACATTTAATAGTGACTGAAACAAAGAACACAAAAGGTAGAAGTTGATGTGTTCAATCAAATTCCTTCTCTTACTAAGAAAAATGACATTGGGAATTTACTATTAATAAACATTAATATTTGTAGTATAACTTTACATAATATTAATTAAGATGTTTATGAAGGTTATAGATTTGTCTGACAACATTGGCATTGATAGATTATATTTTTAGAAATTTGCCACTATTAAGGTCCTGAAATTAGAGAGAGAATTTACCCTTCATTGATGGTAAGCTAATGAACCAAAGGCCATCCCATTAGAACAGGGTAGCATTTACTAGAATGCTGGTCTTCATTTCCTTATAGAAATAATACTAAATGCCTGATAAATGACACCAACGAGTGTTTAAAATGTGTAATGAGTTCTTCTAAATTGTCCTGACAGGCAAGAAATCTCAGCAGAGTTTCTTTTTGTCCACTTTCATGTTATTTTTCAGATTATGCTCTGGGTCCTGTGAAGTTATGCAGTAGGGGATTCAAGAGTTGACTTTGACTTATACTCATGACATGAATAAGTAGCTCAGAAGCTAAGCGATTAGAGATGTATGAACTTTAAAATCTTCAAAAATCTGTTTTACATGTTTAGAGAAAGTTTGTAATTTTTTGGCCTCTCCTGTAGTAATTTGTGCCTCAAATGGACCATCCCTTCTTGATTGCCATGAGTACTTTTTCACCTTAGTTATATGTACAGTGAGAGAAATGGAAGATTCATTCTCAACTCGGGGGTTGATGAACCACACCTGATTCCAGAATTAAAATCAGCATTCAGAAAGTAAGTCCCTCTAAGAACCAAGCCATCTCTCCCATCCCCCTTTTTCCTAAACCATATTATGTCTTCTTAACAATTTCCACTATTTAATATTTTATGTATAAATTGACCAAAATAATGGTAATATAAAAGGAGGACACATTGTTCCCTGCTCTGGTCCCTTTTCCATTTATCTTAAGAACATCAGTACTGACAAATGTCTTCATTTCTGACTTATATATGAGATTCACAGATTAATACATTTGAGTAGATTCTATGGCAACGCTACAATGTTAAAGCAGCTGTGCATACATTCTTGTCAAAGAAATAAACGGAAAAATAAGAGATGCAAGAACACTCTATGATGGGGGATCTGGGCAAAGTGTTTATTCTTTGATAACTTTCTGTATCTATTCTCAACCTGTTTCTAGGTATTTTATCTGTTTTATTAATAGGTTCTATTTTCACTTTGAATGCTGTTTTCTTTACCTTAAATGCTAGCTTTCCACTTTGAAGTGGAATTGAGGGTATTTGTACCTGAACCATATAAAATTTCATAAGGATTTTTCTTAACTGTGTAAATTTTCTTCTTTAAAATATGTATGCAAAACTATAGATTAATTGCATGACTTGTATATAAGTAACCTAGTCATGATTCAGGACTTATCTCTATCAATTATATCAACATTAACTGACTATTTAATATTTCCAATGGCTTACAAATAGTCTCATCTCTTAATGTCAATAGTGCTCAAGAACTACGCTTACCAGTAAATGGCATATATCTCAGAAGGTTCTATTGAAATACTTCCTTGAATTAAGGTCACGGTAAAGAGGAATGGATACAAAAAATGTACACAATGGAGTACTACTCAGCTATTAAAAACAATGAGTTTATGAAATTCTTGGGCAAATGGATGTATCTGGAGGATATCATCCTTAGTGAGGTAACCAAATCCAAAAGAAGTCATTAGATATGTGCTCACTGATAAGCGGATATTAGTCCAGAAACTTAGCATACCCAAGATACAATTTGAAAAACACAAGAAAATCAAGAAGAGGGAAGAACAACAAGTGGATACTTCATTCCTCCTTAGAATAGGGAACAAAATAACCATGAAAGGAATTACAGAGACAAAGTTTGGAGCTAAGATGAAAGGATGGACTATTTAGACACTACCCCACCCAGGGATCCATCTCATAATCAGCCACCAAACCCAGACACTATTGCATATGCCAGCAAGATTTTGCTGAAGGGACCCTGATATAGCTGTCTTGTATAAGGCTATGCCAGTTCCTGGCAAATACAGAAGTGGATGCTCACAGTCATCTATAGGATGGAACACAGGGCCCACAATGGAGAAGCTAGAGAAAGCACCCAAGGAGCTGAAGGGGTCTGCAACCCTATAGGTGGAACAACAATATTAACTAACCAGTAACCCCAGAGCTCCTGTCTCTACCTGCATATGTATCAGAAGATGGCCTAGTTGGCCATCACTGGGAAGAGAGGCCCTTGGTTTTGCAAACTTTATTTGTCCCAGTACAGGGGAATGCCAGGGCCAAGAAGTGGGAGTGGGTGGATAGGGGAGCAGAGCTGGTTGAGGGTATAGGAGTCTTTCAGGATAGCATTTGAAATGTAAAGAAAGAAAATAATTAATAAAAAATCATTGATGGATACTTCTGAGATACAAATTTAATTGATGACTATGTAATCTAGAATCAGATTAATTTCTGTTTGGACCTTAGGCTCAATATTTTAATGTCTGCCACCAGATGGGAGTGATGCTCTTTCAGTTATGTGCCCAGCTGTGTTGGCCATGTTTTGAAACTTGATTAATACATAAAACCTTATAAAACACACACACAGACACACAGACACAGACACACACACACACACACACACACACTTTCACACACACACATCACAAGAGATTTCAAAATGTTACTTAAGTTATTAAGGATGTTAGAATGCAATGCATATATATGTCTACTAGCATTTTTTTTTCAAAATAATCCAAGATGCAACCTAGGTAAAAATCAGCTTTAATTACATTGAGGACATTTTTCAGAGACAAAGAATCATTGTACATGAGAAAATATGTTAGCGTAATCCTAGCATAGTTGTTTGTTTTTCACACACAAACCACCCTGGAATAAAATAGGAGTTATCCATCTCCCCACTGTTAGAGACAGCTGCTTTCAATCACAGATATCCAAGAGCACTGTGGTGTAATTTTACTGTGCTTGGCATACATTTACCCTCTGTTAACTGGCACCATCTGCCCATGCCTTCCCTAGGAAAGCCAGACTCAATCAGTAAACCATTATCATGATTTGAAACTACAAACTAACTCTTTTAGTGATGAAACTACTGAATTCTCTTCTATCAGAATATTTATTTGCAATAATATCTGGAATAAGTACAGTCATTATATTTTCTAATAATAAAAATTAATAGACTTACCACTAGCCAAGAACTACTTTAGTGACAGAGAGAGACACACACAAAGAAAGAGAGAATCAGAGAGAGAGAGAGAGAGAGAGAGAGAGAGAGAGAGAGAGAGAGAGAGAGAATGTACGAGAGAATGAGTCACTTGAAGGGTATACCTTGTAAATGCTTATCCAATTCAAAGCAGTCAGCCTGAAATCACATACAGGAATGAACTCAAGGAGTTTCTCTCTCTCTCTCTCTCTCTCTCTCTCTCTCTCTCTCTCTCTCTCTTTAGCTATCTATTTTGCATACTTATACATTCACACATATTGACATATGTGACAATAATAACCAAGAAAATGGATGGATGCAATCCGTTTGAGAGTGGAGTCATGGAAGGGGTTTGAGTGAAGGGACTTGTTAGGGACTGGAGGAGGGAAAGAAAATGAGGAAAGTGATGCAATTATATTTAAATTTAATAATGGAAGTAATTAAAAAGTAAATAAATGATCTCAAATGACTTGACCTGAACATGCTTAATCAATAGACCACTTTGCGGGGTAATTCCTGTTCTTTAATTTTGAATGTTATTTTGGATTTTTTTCCCTGTGTTTTCAGTTTATTCAATTCTGATCTCTCACCTCCGCATTCTCTCTCTCTCCCTCCCCTCCTCTCCCTCTCTCCCTCACTTTCTCTCTCTTGAGTGTGTATGTGAGTGTATGTTTGTGTATGTACGTGTGTGTGTGTGTGTGTGTGTGTGTGTGTATGTATGTATGTATGTGGGGGGGGCAGGTATATGTGTGTTTGTGTGTGTGTGTGTTGGGGTGGGAGCTATGTGTAGATGAAGATAGCATCTACTGCATCTAACTTAGCTTATCATGCTGTACAAGACTTCACCAGCTGAACAATTTCCCAGCTTCTGGACACTGATTTCTCTTCCAAGTGAAACCCTCACAGTGGCTGGCTCAAGGCCGCAATGAAGTGTCCTCATTCAGTTTTCTTAGACTCTGCACTTACAAGGAACTCCTCTGGTCCATGAATGTGCAGCTAAGCACAAATAACCACCCGACTCTACAAAGGGAGAGAGACAGCTGTTCTTCCCCAGGTCTCATGCCATCCTAGGGCCTTCTAGGAGTCTTTTATTTATTTCATTTTCTGACTTAGTAAATATCACATTTCATTTGGTAGTTGAGTAAAGCAAGACATTAAAAATAGACTTTTAAAAGAAGTTTAAAGTCCAGATAAACTAAGTTGTCCTAAACCATGGGCTGAGAAGACTGATCTGCAGAATGTGCCAAATATAGAGAAGGACCAGAAGGAATATAGAAGAGGGTGGGAGTTAGACTTCAGGGCTGAGAGGGAGGTAAAGGAGGAGAGAAGATAAAACACATCCCACAATAATGGATAGCACCAAGAGTGATGCTGTAACTCAAAGGTAGAGATCTTGCTTTGGAAGATAGTCTACCTTCTCTTGTCTGTGTCACTTGATTCTGGCAAACGCCTGCAGGATACTATCATGGATCCATTTTATAAACAACTTCCTCAACCTGCAAATGAACACAGTAAATTGAAAAATCTGTTTTTTATTTGGTATGTATAACTGTCTCAACTGTCTCTTGTTTTTTTTTTTTTTTTTTCCAAAAACTCTTTCATTCTGTTTAACAATAAAATCAAGCTGTTAAAATGATTTTCCCTCATGTTCTTTTTTTTTTTTTTTTTAATCTGGGTACTTCCGTGAATATTTTCAATGAAAAAATAAAATTTTAAATTAATTTTATAAATGAAAGTCCTGTCAAAGAAGAATAATATTTGAATATGTTTGAAACAAGACCATTAATGAAGTTTTATGTGCGCTAATTAAGTAAATTCCAGGAACAAATTATGGGAGGGCAGCAATCAGTATTACTCTGATACAGATGATAGGGAAACCTTATCAGAAATAGAGTCAGAAAAAAAGAAAAGACCCCCCCCCCCAATGGAGGAGCTGGAGAAAGGACTAAAAGGGTTGAAGGAGCTTGCAGCCCCATAGGAGGAACAACAATATCAACCAACCAGAACCCCCAGAGCTCCAAGGAACTAAACCACCAACCAAGGAGTATACATGGTGGGACCAGTGGCTCCAACCACATACATAACAGAGGATGGCCTTGTTGGATATCAATGGGAAGAGGCCCCTGATCCTGAGAAGACTCTATGCCCAGTGTAGGGGAATGCCAGGACAGGGAAGCAGAGTGGGTGGGTTGGTGAGCAGGGGGATGGGAGATGAGATAGGGGGTCTATCAAACTAAGTGAGGTTGAAGGAGCAGGAAATGTCAGCAAAGCCACTTCTACAGGTCTCCCCTGCTGCTGTTGAAAGTGTAAACTTTGCTTTCAAATAATTCAAGAAAGACAGGCAATAAAAGCACTTGGAAAAATCCAACACATTTCTGAAAATAAACCTCTTGAGAGGTGACATTGATATCCCAGTTTGGTGGGTTCTCTTTTTTAAAGATTTATTTTTATTTATTCATTTGTAAGTATGGGTGTGTGTATGGATGTGTGTCTCTGTCTCACCTGTACACAGAGTTGCCAACAGAAGCCAGAAGAGGGTGCCATATCCCCTGAAGTTAGTGTCACTGGTGGCTTGAGCTCTCTGATATGAGTGTTGGGAACAAAAACCAGGTCCATTGGGAAAGTAGCAAGTCCATGCCCATTTTGGCCTCTGAGCCACTGAGCGTCCCCAGAGGGACTCTTGACGGGTTTCTGATCTATACCTGGTGCTAGGTTTCCTTCTTTGCTTCTCTGTCTACACATTTTATATCCTTGATATCTAGAGCTTCATCTTGCTAATCCTTTTCCTCTTCCTCCATTTTTTCCCCCTGTGGGGTCTACTCACCCCTGTGGTTTTCATTATAACAAGCATGCTGATAACAGAGCTCTACTTCAGCCCATCAGAAGCAGCTCACTAGATGTGAGCAGGGGCTCTCAGACCCCCCCTTTTTTTTAAACCATCCTGTCATTCATCAATACTAACCATCCAGGTTCTCTCTTGTGGGGTTCAGAACTGTCATCTAAATATGCAGCAACGGCTTCTTCTCCCTTGCCTGTCTCTGCATGGGATGCAGACTTAGCACTGAAAACAAGGACTAACTTTGTCATCTCCCTACACTTTTTAAGATGTTGCATTTTTTTTTTTATCTCAGGATAAAGTGAAACCTGATTGAATACAACGTGATTTGAGAGCTGGACTCACTTAGTGATAGGGCTCAAACCTGAGAGGCCGTCTGGTCAGTGTCTTGGAGCCTGTCTACTGTTCCACCTCTACACTATGACTTTTCTGAATCATCCTCGTAGCATTTTAGCGTTTTTTTTTTTTTTTTTTTTTTTTTTTTTTTTTTTTTTTTTTTTTTTTTTTTTTTTTTTTTTTTTTTTTTTTTTAGTATATTCTGATGTCAATGAGACTGAGAACTTTCCCTCTCGTTTTCTTTTCTCTTTCTCTCTCACACATTTTTCCAGGACCTTTTCCCACTCCTCTGTGCTTGTGTCCCTTCCTCTCCTTTTGTTCCTTCAGTTTCACCATTCTGCTCTTTCAAAGCATTTGTGGCCATCTGTGCTTCTCTTACTGAGCAGATGTAATCTCTATGGCTTCTAAACTGAATGGACTGATCTTTGAGGACAAGGATGTCATAAGTCCTATTCCTGTATTCATCTCCAGCGCCATCCACATAGAGAGTTATGGGCGAACGTTTACTGAAGGATTTAAATAAAATTTTCTCTTTAAAGATATATTGCTCTATCTTCTTCATTCTCCCAGAATTAGTAAGTGGTGGGATGTAATTGCATTCTGAGGTACATGTTTCATATTACATCAACAGGCTTAATAATGGTTTATTGTATGATTTTTAAAGGTATAAACACTATTAAATAAAGATATCAATATTTAAATACCTAATAACCAAAATTAGTAATAATGGGGTAATTTTATATACATACATAAAATGTATATTATTTTATGTATATATTATACATTTTATGTATGTATGTAAAAATATATAAAGATATATGTGTGTGTGTGCACGTGTGTTTTATGCACACAATATTTATGTGCCTATATAAAAAGGTTAAGGGATCTTTTCTGATTTCCTATACTTAATCTATATTTTCTTTATGAAGTTAAATTTTCTTGTTATTACATTTAAAAGCAAATTTCCTGGGACTGGAGAAGTGGGTGAATCATTAAATGCTTTTTAGAGGACCATGTTTAGCTCCTAGGACCTGTACAGGCCTCACAAACATCCCTAATTTGAATCCCAAGAGAATTTATTCAGTATTCTGATATGTGCAGGCCCGAGGCTCCAGGCCCCAGGTCCAAGCCCTATAGCAGTGCAACTCCATACATACAGGCAAAACACTCATACACTTAAAATACAAAATTATGTATTTTAAAATTTTAGAAGGAAGTTTCCTCTTTCACAATAACTGTTCAAAAGTATTATAGGCTTTAAATCTTGCTATGTAGAGTGATCTTCATTAAAGTTTACTAAAATATTATGAACTTCCCTTTTATTAAATTGATACTCAAATGCTAGCTCTATACACAATTATTTTCCCTGCCTTTCTCCTATATTTAATGTGGGGACATGTTATATACATGTTTGTTATGTTGGTGTGCATTCACATGGGTGTACATCCATGTTGAAATTCGAGGCTGATGTCAGGTTATCCTCATTCACTCATCCAACTTACGAATGAGGCAGCCTCTCTCAGTCACTTATCAGGGCTGCCTGATGGGGTTAATGTTTCTAGCCAGCTCACTCTGGAGATCAACGATATCTTACATCAGAGGCTTGAATTATAAACAAGCTGCCATACACACCTGACATGTATGTGGGTTCCTGTGTACCGAGACTCAAGTCTACAAGCTTGCAGCACAAGTCTTGCCCACTGAGAGATGCCCCCACACACACTTCTGAGCAGCTAATCTTACCCTCTCTCTCTCTCCTAGCCATTGCTCCCAGACCTACAAATATAAATTCAGGACAGCCAAGTGAAGTTGAATTTTCAGCAAACAACAAAACCCTGTCTAGCAGAATTATGCCCTATTTGAGATATCCAGGCTTTCAAAAAAAAAAAAAAGATTTTATTATTATGCGAACTCTAAACAACAGTTGATTTATTGCTAATTTGTAAATTCTAAGTATGTTTAATTTTGTAGCTAACGTGACTATTTTCAGCAGTGCTGGAAAGAAGAGATATCAGTACTATATTTTCCCAGGTAGTTTTCTTGCTTGAGCTACAGCTCAATACTAAAGGACTTGCCTGCCTTGAAGAAAGTTGTGCATATGAAAAATTAATAAACTAAAATTTGACCATTTTAAATTAAGTTCAAATTCTTTTCTAATTTCTTTCCTTAACCTGATCGGTCTCCTTTCTTATGATAGTTGATAATGGTTTCTGTAATGGTTTCAAGTCTCAATAAAAAGAACTTTCAATGTAGAACTCAGGGGTATCTTAGTTCCCATATGCATGGGAACGCTGTCCTGGGAATGCTGTCCTGGGAACGCTGTCCTGCTTGCTGATCTGACTGCTTGCCTGTGTGTCCTTTTGGAATACCCCCCTCATGAGTCACTGTCTCCAACTTTTAATTAAAAAAAATATTTATTCACTTTTATTGTTCACATGTGTGCATGTGAGTCACATGTGTGCTTGGTATCTGTGGAGTCCTGAAGAGGGCATTAGATTCATTGGAACTGGAGTTAAGGTGGTTGAGAACTCACTGTCAGGCACTGGGAATCAAACCTAGGTTTCTACAAGAGCAGTAAGCGCTCTTAACTGCTAAACCTTCTCTCCAGCCCGGAACTCAGGTTTATGGACACAACTTTTACCACACTCCCCTATTATCTTACGATTTCTTTGTCTAGTATCGTTCTACACCATGTCAATCCTAGCATGTATATGTATGTGTAGGTGCATGCGCTTCACTATGCTTGTAACTCACAAGACCATAGATCCCATTATCTTTAATTTCTTCTCCTTATTTAAAAGTCATTTTATTATTTTTTTATTTATATGAATGCATATATGTCTATTTAGGCCAGTACAAGCCAGAAGAATTTCAGCCTCGCCTCATTGCTCTTCCCAGAGGAGTTGCAAGTATTTGTAGCTGCTTGATGTGAATCCTAGGAATGACCTCAGATTCTCTGGCAGAGAAGGAAGGCCTTTTAACCTCTGAGCCATCTCTCCAGCCTCACTTCTTTCTCTTGGCATAGCATGAATGAACGACTTCAGGAGTGTCTAGTGAATGGAATAATGACCATTTGGCTGACAAGGAGACTGTCCGTCTTGGAAAATTGGGAAATCGCCATGTCGTGTTCTCCCTGGGCTCTCTCACCACTGAGGCGAAACCACAGCTATGCTCAGTTGACCTCCTGAAACAACCCCCATTGGTATGATTTCACAGATCATACTATCTATTAAAAGTGTATTTTAAAACAGCACTAAGCTTATGAAGATGTCATCTTTAACAGCCAACTGTTTTGTAGGGTCCAAGAACTGCTGATAATGTTATTATGTTATTTCTTCAGCTCTGAATAGTAAGAGGAAAGGCAGTTTTGTTTCCAAAGGTCTCTTATGGTGTGCTGGTTAGTTACAAAAAAGAAAAAAAAATGCTTGAATAGGATGCTCTTACAAAATATAGCTATTATTTCAAATTCATGGTGGTGCCTGTGGTAATGGGTGAGATGGTAATTTCATCCTAAAGTGTAGTTTTTCAATGGCTTATTTAACACGAACTCCCAATTTACACTGTTGACTGAAACTTCTCAAGCTTGTTTTCATGCCCCGGGGGAGTTTCATAAAGAGATGAGATTGAAATCTCTTTAGCTGTCTTATTGAAGCAGAGCAAATATATAACACTCTCCCAGCTATTAAAATTTGGGAATATTCTGGTGACATGTACATTTTTAAATGCTTTCCGATGGTTTATCTTTCACATAGGCATTTATTTTTCCAGAAAAGACAGGCAGTGTAATTTAACATGCTCTTCAGACAGTTAAAATAGGTAAACATAAAACGTTACAATTTTAATCATGAAAAAAGGTTTTTCTTTAATTCATCATGGCTTCTATGAGATTGCTTTCTTAGGATGCTATTAAAGGATGGCTAATTTCACTTCTTTTCCTTTGCTAAACACGACTCTGCATGCACACACAGGCGGCTAACAGGCACTGTCTTTCATACATGTGTCCCTGAGCTCTTGTGCATGCTCCTTTGGGTTCTTCCTGCTCACTCCAGTCACATTCAGCTTTGCCTTACTCCCTTGCATTCCTAAATTGCTGATAATCTGGTTCTTGTTGCTTTTGTCTGCTCTATGGAATTATCACTGATGAGAATATCATAGATCTTTCCACTCTCCCGCTTAGATTGTTCAAACCAGGGTCATTTGGGAACAGGGAATCATAATTGAGAAAATGCCTCTATCCATCAAGCTTTCAGGCAAGTCTGTGAGGCACTCTCTTAATTAATGAGAGATGGGGGTGGTGAGCAGGGGCTCTTCAGTTGTATAACAGAAAAGACCGAGGAAGCCATGAGGAGCACATCTGTAAGTAACGCTCCTCCATGGTCTTTGCTTCAGTTCCTGTCTCCAGATTCCATCCTTGAGTTCTTGCTCCAGCTTCCCTTCGTGGTAGACTGTAAGCTGTAAGAACACACTTAGATCTTGATCATGGTGTTTATCAATACAATGGAAGGCAAACTAGGAAAGAGTTTTAAAAATTGATTTCCCTTAGGAAGAATGCTGTTAATCTTCCTTAAATTTTTAAAGTTCAGTTTCCATGGTTTAAGGTGGTGTTTCTCAGGCCATCGCAAACTTGCTGTGGGAGACTCTTAGGGCAAGAACATTCACATTTCCTTTCCTCCCTCCTTTTTTGTTGTCCTCTGCTTTGTTTTATGTTCATGCTTAGAGTTAAATCGATTGATGCTTTAGAATGAAATTCAAATGCTTTGTCTTTTCTCAGATGAACTCACTTTCCCTCATTACTCTTTATTAGGAGACCATCTGAGTACACACCCCTCCAATCAAACTCATTAAGGTCCTGTTAACTGTTTTTAAATCATTGAGATTCTATCTCTCAGTCAGGAACAGTTTAAAGACTAGAGAGTTTATTATAGACATACATATAAACGTCTCAAAATGGAATTGCTGTTCACTATTTCTGTCATTGGATTCTATAACAGGAAAATGAATCTTACATTTGTACATTAATAGCAAGTCATTTTATCACTTGCTATTCCTGAAGAAGTATAATCTGAATGGTTACTGTGCATTGAATTATTTCCAGAAGATACTAATTAACTATTCAGGTTTATAGAATTAAGCACATTCATGAAAACTATGGGGAGGAAGAATTGAACTTTCTAGCATGATTTGTAGTATTTTAATGAACCATCCTCGATCCTGAAATCCTATAGGCATTCAGGCCATTGTAGGAAATCATGGGGTTTTATTCCACAGCTTGTTTCTAGCTGCGCTGAATTTTGAAACATTCGTGAGTTAAAACATTTTAAGGAGAGTTCAATGGGTCATTTATTTAAATTACCTGTTGTTGTTGTGGTTTTGTGGAATTGTCTGTTTATTTGTAGTTTTTTGTTTGTTTGTTTGTTTGTTTGTTGTTGTTTTTTTAAGACTGAGTTTTTCTGTGTAACCTTGGCTATCATAGAACTAACTCTATAAACTAGGCTGGACCAGAACTCCTGTTTTTAAACTGTTACTGGTTTTAAATATGTTATTACATTTATGTGTGTGTGTGTGTGTGTGTGTGTGTGTGTGTGTTTGTGTGTGTGTGTGGTGCATGTCAGAGTATAACTTGCCAGAGTCCATTCTCTTTTTCCATCATGTTGATTCTAGGATTTAATTCAAGTTACAACTTGATTCATTCTAAGTTGCATATACTTAAGGACATTCTGCTTCTTCAACACCAGCTGGTTGAAGAGTCTCCCCTTTGCTCTATTAAGGTTGTTTTGCTGTTGTTGTTACTTGGTTGATTGTTTTTTTTTAAATGTATGTACTTGTTGAAAATAGACTACAAATATCTATTTATTTCTAAGTTATATGTTTCAGCAGTTACTTCAGGTATGAGCATAATAAACTTTTATGAAAATAGCTATGCAATATTTTGATATTAGGTATTGTAATGACTCTAGTTTCCTCCTTTTGTTTTAAATCAAAGTATTTTGGAAGCTGATCTTCTTGTCTTTCCATATGAATTTATAGAATTTTTAAAAAATGAATGACTGTGACAAATGCCATTAGTATTTTGATTTTTTGCTTTGAATCTATAATGTGAATATTTTAGCAATGCTAACATTTGCAATCCTCAAACATAAGATTCATTTGCATACTGATGTATCCTTCTCAGTTTAACTCATCAGTGTTTTACTACAGAGGCTCAAACTCTTTTGAAGTGAATAGGAAAATTCAGTCAGGTTTCAAAATATATATATATATATATATATATATATATATATATATATATATATATATAACCCACTAACATTTTTGCACATGAATAGTGAGTTTTTTAAAGGCCACTTGAGGTAGCTACAATATTAAAATGTTTATGACTAAATTTGACCACAGATCTATGTCCTTGGTTCTTCTCCTTTACAGTCATTTATGTGAGTTGATATCATTGCATATTGAGAATACCTGGGTATCTTTTTAGGTGTCTTCCCCATTGGTAGTGTATTGATTTTATGCTTCACATGTGGTCATGATGGTAGATCTATCATCCTGTGCACTTCAAGCTGTGGCACTGCCTTACTGACATCTTTAAGGCTGGTGTGGATGTGAGAAATTCTCTAAACTTCTGTGTTTTTATGCTATGTTTTTCTTCAGTTATAGAAGCTAACCTTAGTTATAAAAGTTTATTTTATTTTATATTAGCAATATGTATGTGTGTACTTTGTATGTGTGTGACTGTGTGTGTCTGTAAATGAACATTTGTGCAGGTGCCCTCAGAGGCCAAAACAGGGCATCAGATACAGAAGTAGTAAGCTACGAGACATGGGTCCTGGGAACAGAATTTGAATCCTCTGGAAGAGCAGTACATGTCCTTTGTTAGCCTTTTAAAGATAACTTGGTAAATGGTATTTTCATCTTTACCCCCCCTTTCAGGTTTTGTATATATTGCTTTGTTGTTGTTGTTGTTGTTGTTATTGTTGTTGTCTTTGTCTCCTCTTCTTTCTCCTTCTAATATCAAAATACCTGCTTCAATCTTAGAAGCTCTTAAAATGAGGGTTTTAATTGTAGTACTTATTGATAAATTCATTTCTAGGAGTCTTTTGAGGCTTTTTTTTAAAAGTCTCTTTGCTAATCTTCTCACTCAGAATGTGAATTGTTTTACTCATTTTTCTATGGTTAAAAAAAACTTATATTGACTTATTTTTCAGGGAAGTCACCAGTTTCCAGTTTCTGAGGACCATTGTTACAGAGATGATGTTTTTCTTTGATGACACTATATCATCTTGGTTCTTTTATATTTTGTGTATCCCCACATCAATCTTTCTTCAAAGGGAGTAGAAATTACCAGTACTGCTGGGTATGGTGGCACAGACCTTTAATCCCATGACTCAGGAGGCAGAGGCAGGCAGATTTCTGAGTTTGAGGTCAGCCTGGTCTACAAAGTGAGTTCCAGCACACTCTACAGAGAAACCCTGCCTCAAAAACCAAAAAAAAAAAAAAAAAAAGAAGAAGAAGTTACCTGTACTAATGTTATACATTTGTTTTCGTAGCCAAACATTGCCTTTTGTCTATGAACTCTATAGGTTAATTGCACAAGTCCATGGGAGTTAGCATAGCACCTCTGCATATTCTTTTACCGTGTTCACTGTTGAAAACACTTCTGCATGCTCCATTTAAAAGCAGGGATTTATGGACATTTTCCTTAACAGGGCACCCGTAGCTCTAACCAATGTGAACCCAGATTCAGTTCCAAAGTGTCCTTTAGTTGTCTCATTGTCTACGAGGGAGGGGCTGCTCTGCTTGACCCAGATAGCTTTCTCAGCTTGTGTGGCAGGATTAAGCAGATACCTGTCACTTTCTGAAGGTCTTCATGGTGTTAGGACAACTCTGTGAGGTCTGAACAAGACTGTGAAACACTTCTCAGTGTCGGAGCTGGAATGTATCAGATGGCACAATCGAGAAACTCATCAGTAGCCGTAGGCTGTGTGGGTATCTTTGCAAGGATTTATAGATTGACTTAGTCTCAGTGGCTTTCCATGTCTAATGCTGAGTAGATACATGCACATATACATATAGCCCTCCATACATGCAGATATACCAATATCTAACTTTTTTGGATTAAAAACCTAAAACATCAAAACTGTTGTTTTAGAAAATTTAAAGATGGTGGAGAAACCCTGAGTTCTGTGGATAATCTTTTTGGCCTTGGAACATGTCTGGCACTTTCATATTCTGTTTGCTACTACACTTAGGGGACCAATTTTGATATTGGGATGTTTCATTTTTAATTTTTGCCTTTTAAAAAAGAATATTTCATATTCTACCTTCAAAGTTAATGCAGTAAACAAGTTTTCTCATGTGTCTTGGACAATGTTTTAAAAATTGTATCAATAGCCTAAAGAGCCAAAAATTAAAATTTATGTTGCTAAAGTATACTTGTCTTCCCACACTTTAGAGAGGCAAGAACTTCCTCCTTAAATGACTGCTGCACAGCCTGGGATCTTGGTGTGCTAATATGGTGAGCAAGTCAGAAAAAACTCAAAAGATGCTTGTTAAGTGGTCATTGTGTGGAAGAGAGGGTGCGGCTGGTCAAGAACTAATTTCATTCTATTTGTATTATGTTAAAATGCAATAAGTGTGCTCTCTATAGCACCTGTAGTTCTATAGTACCAGTTGGTGAGCCTTGAAAACTAATATACAAGTAATATTACATGGACTGAGCAAGTTGTATGTTTGTCTTTAGGACTATATATGTATATTACATATATTTATGTATATGAACAATTAATACAAGGAAGGCTATGAAGGTGAAATAGAGCAAAGAAGGTTATGTGGGAGATTGGGGGGAGCAAAGGAACGGGAGAAAATGGTGTAATTATATTGTAATGGAAAAAATGAAAATATAATTTTTAATGCAATGGTGAATAGAAGCAGAATGGAGTGGATTTCTTCTTTAGTTGAGGCTATATACAAATGTGTTCTATTCATCCAGTTTAATTTTACTTTCAGGTTCATATGTAATTGCTCCCATGTACTCCACTGGTATTGACTGCCCATAAATGCTTTCTTCCATTTTGGAAAAGAACTTTAAAATGATAGGACTTTCCCCAAAAATAAAACATTTCATATATATATATATATATATATATATATATATATATATATAATGATGATGAGAAAAAGGGAAAGGCAAAATGCTGAAAAATTGTAGGCCAGCACAGTAAGGTTGTAATGCTTACCATTAAACTGGTTTGGGCTGTAATTTTTTCAAAGCAAGTCATAAGAAACAAATGATATAATGCTTGGGAAGCCCTGGAACTTGGTGTACAGTAAGTTTTGACCCTTTTAACACTATTAGAGAAAAAAATACACAGGATTTCTAACATAAACAGGGTAAACATGGACTAAGGCACCATGACACCAAATATTTGTAGGTTTAATTTCTACATTATTATCTTTCTAGCCACTGTGAGATGAAGTCTCATGGATCATGGATGCCTGGGGATTTTATTATCCAAGGGAAGAGTGGGGGTTGGTTGGCAGGCAGGCTCTGGAAATTTAAAAAAGAAAAAGTCTATGGAGAATGGAAGATAAACACAGCACAGGCAAATTAATTTACAGCTGAAAAGAGGAAATTGGATTTTTCTCTATACGTACACATTTTATGAACTAAACAAATAGCTATGCTCTGTAACAAAACATTTTTTTTCCAAATCAAGTTTTACTTGTTGATGTATATCAAGGCCAGAATTCTACTCCTTGAAGGTTAACAGACATTTTGGTCCCCGTCACAAAAGGCACAGCCTTTTAGCAGCTATCCTTAAGGCATTCATTATCTTGGTCCCAAGTACAGTCAATAGGAAAGATGATGACAAAACATGGTGAAACAGGTTAGCATGGGAAACATGGTGTTCCAGAGGCCAATGGGATGATGCTCAGGGGAGGCAGAACTCAGTCCATAATGGTGGTCTCTGTCCATGTTTGCCCAGGCAGGAAGGGGAAGGCAGAGCCCAGGACTGGGCAGAACCCAGTCTTGTTTCCATGAGTGCATAGAAGGCCTTTGATGAGGGATTTAGGTCTTGATCTTGAAGAAGGCTTCCTTCTGCATTGATCCTTGATGAAAAGTCCCTTGCTTATTCAAACTGCTTTGTTTGAAGGCAGATGTGAATGCACACACCTTATTCAGGATGAATCAGGGATTAAATGCCTTTTGTGGGAAGAAATGCCCAGGAATGGAAGTTCATTGTGATGTGTTTATAAAAAGATAAAGAGAAAACATATGTTCTATGGGAGTGTGGTGAGGTCTGGAGAAAGAGGATGTATCAGCAGGCCCATGCCAAGGCATCCCTTCACCCTGAGGAACCAGTCACAAGATGGTATAGTATAGAATAGAGTTTATTCAGGGCATGGGGAGGGGAGTTTGAGGGTAGTAGAGGCAGAGAAAGGCAGAGAGAGAGAGAGAGAGAGAGAGAGAGAGAGAGAGAGAGAGAGAGAGAGAGAGGAAGAAGAAGAAGAAGAAGAAGAAGAAGAAGAGGAAGAGGAAGAGGAAGAGGAAGAGGAAGAGGAAGAGGAAAGAAGGAGGGGGAGGAGGAGGGGAGGAAGAGGTGGTGGAGAAGAAGAAAAAGAAGAGGAGGAGGAGGAGAGGCCAGCCATAAGGTGGGGGGATGGGCTTTGAGACATGTGAGAGCAAGAGAGAAGCAAGAGAGGGACAAAGGAAGGAGGAGGAGGGAAGCAGTCCCTTATGTAGTGGATCAGGTCCAACTGGCTGCTGCCAGGTAACTGTGGGGAGGAGCATACCTGGCTGTTGCTAGGTAACTGTTGGGATGGAGTTTAAACAGAAAGCTACCACATTGGTTAAACACTGGGAGGGGGTGGGGGTGGTGTCTATCTGGATACCTCATTAGCATGGAGATCTCTAGGTTTTTATGTTGTGTTATTGATTGTCATAGTCCTCTCAGCAGGATGTCCTGGTTACCTGTTCCAGAGCAAGTAGAATTAGGCAAGGGGTGGCCCCTCTCCTATCCTTCTCAGTTCTGAGATTTACAGAGCTTGGGCA
>LR751412.1:0-15846 GCA_902729485.2 Mus minutoides | reverse complement strand
CCCTGATTTTAGTGGGATTGCTTCCAGCTTCTCTCCATTTAGTTTGAAGTTGGCCACTGGTTTACAGTAGATTGCTTTTATTGTGTTTAGGTAAGGGCTTTGAATTCCTGATCTTTCTGAGTCTTTTATCATGAAGGGGTGTTGGATTTTGTCAAATGCTTTCTCAGCATCTAACAAGATGATCATGTGGTTTTTGTCTTTGAGATTTTTTTTTTTTTAATAGAGTGAGTTACATTGAAGGATTTCCCTTTTTTTTTTTTTTTTTTTTTTTTTTTTTTTTTTTTTTTGGTTTTCGAGACAGGGTTTCTCTGTATAGCTCTGGCTGTCCTGGAACTCACTTTGTCGACCAGGCTGGCCTCGAACTCAGAAATCCACCTGCCTCTGCCTCCCAAGTGCTGGGATTAAAGGCGTGCATTACCACACCCGGCGGATTTCCCTATATTAAACCATCCCTGCATCCCTGGAATGAAACCTACTTGGTCATGTGGATGATTGTTTTGATGTGTTCTTGGATTCAGTTAGTGAGAATTTTATTGAGTATTTTTGCTTTGATATTCATAAGGAAAATTGGTCTGAAGTTCTCTATCTTTGTTGTGTCTTTATGTGGTTTAGGTATCAGAGTAATTGTGGCTTCATAGAATGAATTGGGTAGAGTACCTTCTGCTTCTATTTTGTGGAATAGTTTGAGAAGAACTGGAATTAGGTCTTCTTTGAAGGACTGATAGGACTCTCCACTAAACCCATCTGGTCTTGGTCTCTTTTTGGTTTGGAGACTATTAATGACTGCTTCTATTTCTTTAGGGGATATAGGACTGTTTAGGTCATTAATCTGATCCTGATTTAACTTTGGTACCTGGTATCTGTCTAGAAATTTGTCCATTTCATCCTGGTTTTCCAGTTTTGTTGAGTATAGCCATTTGTAGAAGGATCTGATGGTGTTTTTGATTTCCTCAGGATCTGTTGTTATGTCTCCCTTTTCATTTCTGATTTTGTCAATTAGGAGGCAGTTCCTGTGCCTTCTAGTGAGTCAGGCTAAGGTTTTATCTATCTTGTTGATTTTCTCAAAGAACCAGTTCCTGATTTTGTTTCAGTCTTTGAATAGTTCTTATTGTTTCCACTTGGTTGATTTCTGCCATGAGTTTAATTACTTCCTGCTCTCTACTCCCCTTGAGTGAATTTGCTTCCTTTTGTTCTAGAGCTGTTAAGTGTGCTGTCAAGCTGCTAGTGTATGTTCTCTCTAGTTTCTTTTTGGAGGCACTCAGAGCTATGAGTTTTTGTCTTAGCAATGCTTTCATTGTGTCCCGTAAGTTTGGGTAGGTTGTGGCTTCATTTTCATTAAACTCTAAAAAGTCTTTAATTTCTTTCTTTATTTCTTCCTTGACCAAGGTATCATTGAGGAGAGTGTTGTTCAGCTTCCACTTGAATGTTGGCTTTGTATTATTTATGTTGTTATTGAAGATCAGCCTTAGTCCATGGTGATCTGATAGGATGCATGGGACAATTTCAATATTTTTGTATTTGTTGAGGCCTGTTTTGTGCCCAATTATATGGTCAGTTTTGGAGAAGGTACCATGAGGTGCTGAGAAGAAGGTATATCCTTTTGTTTTAGGATAAAATGTTCTGTAGATATCTGTTAAATCCGTTTGTTTCATAATTTCTGTTAGTTTCACTGTGTCTATGTTTAGTTTCTGTTTCCAGTATCTGACCATTGATGAGAGTTGGGTGTTGAAGTCTACCACTATTATTGTGTGAGGTGCAATGTGTGCTTTGAGCTTTACTAAAGTTTCTTTAATGAATGTGGCTGTCCTTTCATTTGGAACATAGATATTTAGAATTGAGAGTTCATATTGGAAGATTTTACCTTTGATGAGAATGAAGTGCCCCTCCCTTGTTTTTTTGATAACTTTGGGCTGGAAGTCCATTTTATTGGATATTAGAATGGCTACTCCAGCTTGTTTCTTCAGACCATTTGCTTGGAATTTTCTTTTTTCAGACTTTGACTCTGAGGTAGTGTCTGTCATTTTCCCTGAGGTGGGTTTCCTGTAAGCAGCAAAATGTTGGGTCCTGTTTGTGTATCCTGTCTCTTAGTCTCTGTCTTTTTATTGGGGAATTGACTCCATTGATATTAATAGATATTAAGGAAAAGTAATTGTTGCTTCCTATTATTTTTGTTGATCGAGTTGGGATTCTCTGTTCTTGTGGAATTCTTTTAGGTTTGTTGAGTGATTACTATCTTGCTTTTTCTAGGGTGTAGTTTCTGTCCTTGTATTGGTGTTTTTCTGTTATTATCCTTTGAATGGCTGGATTCATGGAAAGATATCATGTGAATTTGCTTTTGTAATGGAATACTTTAGTTTCTCTATCTATGGTAATTGAGAGTTTACCTGGTTATAGTAGCGTGGGCTGGCATTTGTATTCTCTTAGGGTCTGCATAACATCTTTCCAGGGTCTTCTGGCTTTCATAGTCTCTGATGAGAAGTCTGGTGTAATTCTGATTGGTCTGCCTTTCTATGTTACTTGACCTTTTTCCCTTACTGCTTTTAATATTCTGTCTTTATTTAGTGCATTTGTTGTTCTGATTATTATTTGTTGGGAGAAATTTCTTTTCTTGTCCAGTCTATTTGGAGTTCTATAGGCTTCTAGTATGTTCATGGTCATCTCTTTCTTCTATAATTTTGTTGAAGATATTTACTGGCCCAGTACTGATCAAAAGGAACTGAGCCTCTGGTCAGGAACAGCTCCCATGTCCTTGTTCCTGCTGTCACAGTCCCGTCACAATTGGATTGGAACTGATTTTGTGTTTACTCACCCTTGATCCTAAGATTGCATGAAGAGTTCTCTGGGGACTGTGGGGGTGTCTGCCGATTCTGCACCCAAGGTGACCCAGTGCTGGTGCTGACCGGAAGGGACTTGTGCCCCTGGTCAGGCCAGTTTTCTGCTTTCCTACTGCTGTCTCAGGTCCTTCCTGATTGGATTAGAACTGATGTGTTCTGCTCACCAGTGATTCTAATATCGAGTGAAGAGACAGTCCTCTAGGGACGGTGGGGGTATCTGCCAACTCTGCGTCCTCCCCAAGTTATATTTTGATCATAGGTATGCCGTGGACCACATAGACACACACAGACTCACATAAGCATTCATGCACACAAGAAAATAAATGCAGTTTAAAAAAATATTGGACATTGCTTATTACTAAACACATGAAATCATCCTCTTTGTGTGTGTGTGTGTGTGTGTGTGTGTGTGTGTGTGTGTGTGTGTATGTGTGCATGTCTGTGTGTGATAGAGATAGCATATGAATATCTTTTTTAGCCAAAATACTCAGTTACATTAGATAAAACAATATGCTTTTAATCCTTGCTACAGAGAGGAATTATTTTTGATGTTGTGTTTTCAGGAAGATGGATACAGTTGGACATAGTCATATTAAGTGAATTAAGAAAGCTAACACACATAAGACATGTGGCATGTTTCTTCTCATTGCTGGATCTTACATTTTATATAGATAAGTAAAATCATCTGGGTATCATTCATATGAAGGTAGAAGCAAATAGACTCTAGGAGAAAAAGAAAGAGACTACAGGAACAGCTGAGACAGAGAGGAAGGAGGGGTCTTTGTGAGAGTGGATGTATTCAAAATGCATTCTGTCTCTACATTAAAATGTCCTCAGAAAACCAAGTACTGAGTACAAGAAAAACAAGTCATTTATAATATTATTTATAATTTAAGTATTAAACCAAACAGTATCCAGACAAAGGGGAAAGCATAAAATGAAAGACTTTCTTTTGTAATGTAACCCTTAGGGTCTAGAACAATGTTCAACACACATTCGTGCTGTGCGCAGAAGGAATGATTGTATCTGACAGTATAAGATATATAATTTCTTTCTTTTTTTAACTAAATTTTACTTCTTTTCTAAGTTGACTGTTTCTGACTTTATTTTACAAGTATAAATATATATAATTTCTTTCTTTTGTAACTAAATTTAACTTCTCTTCTAAGTTCTTATTCTTTGGGGGTAGGGCGAATATATTATTACCTAATTCTAGTTTTTCCCTCATGATCCACTGGAATTATGTCCAGGTTCTCAGGAGTTTATATACTAACAAACATTGGGCAGATTTTCATGCTTTTTAAAGTGATTTATTGGCAGAAGCTTCCTAAAGGATTCTCATTGGCCTAGTGGGTGCCTGCTCCAGGCATGCAAGTGGGTCCCTGCTGAGTGAGCTCTTTGGCTTTCTTTTCCCTGTGAGCACTGGAGTGCCATCCAAGCTCATTCTCTGGTCTTAAATTTGTAGAAACAGGAAAAAGAGATAATTTAAATAAATAGTTGATCAGATGTCTAAATAGATAAAATTTCTAAAAAGATAGTTTGTAACTGTGAAGAATCCTCAAAACCAGAAGGCAACTTCAGTGCCAAGCTCTCCGTGCATCTGCGTTGGTCAGCTTCAGTCTCATACAGGAGAAATCTTCTGCCGAGGAGGAGCCAGCTGGTTCTCTATCTCTCATTCCTACCAGTGCCCAGCATGCTGTGGTTTTCTGGGTCCAGCGGACAGTAGAAGATGTGAGATCTTAGTTTTAGAAAGCCAGGGTGATAGGAAAGTATAAGTATCCACAGTCTGCGGAGTATCACTAAAGACGTAAACAGCTCTGCCAGTGATCGCCAGAAACAGAACTCTGGGCCTATCAATCAATAATTAAGATGTTAGCACAGGCCTCAACAAATAAACAATATAAACAGACAAAGCAGGCAGTGCAAGAGGGCTGCTCCCAAATTTAAGTTTGAACACATAATCAAGAATATGCAAATATTTGAGGGAAGTCAACACTAAGGTAAAATGAATCCACATCAGCACATGCTTGTATTTTAAACATGGACCAAGCTGGGGAGCTGGATCCGTGGGAAAGTGAGTTTGTGGTGCTTCTATCTGTATCAAGAGAATGAGGGGAGGTGAGGGAGGGAAGGAGGGAGGGAGGAAGAAGAAGAGGAAGAGGGGGAGGAAGAGTATTGCTAATTAGTCTTGGGACCTTTTAACAAATCTCTCAATTGATTTTTGATCCTCAGTAGAAAGCACCAGGACTCTGGAATTGTCCTAACACAGATGATGAATCTCCAAAGTTTAAAGAAGACAGGGCATTGCAAATTAGCCTGTCTGACCATCTACCTCATGTCAGCTCTCTTTCCATTTACCTTTACTATCTAGTTAGCTACTGTAAAAAACCAGTTGTTAAGTGATGGAATGAACAGAAAAGGTACTACTAAAAGTATTTGTAAAAGAAATAATGTTAATGTGTTGGCCAGGAAATTCAAAAGTTTTGAAAACAATGTGAAGTACCAAGGAACCACTAAATGATGACTAAGACACTGTGACTTGTGTTCAAAAGGCACCTCTTTTCAAGAAGACAGTCCAGATATGTGGTGATTCATTAAGGAGTACATGAAAATAAATAGACCAACCCAAAATAACCACATGGCTTATAACTGCGCTCACAGTACCTCTTCCTCCTGCAGTGATAATGGTGCTGACTGGGTTTGGGGATCTGAGCATAAGACTTTATATATAAAGCAGACTACGTATCTGTTAAGGTTTGGGTGAAATGTACTTAAAGAGGTGTGGCAGAGTCTCCCTTCCCCATGTTGCAGTGTTCGGAAGTGGGGCTTTAGGGAGGTGACTGGTGATATCCTTTCCTTGGTTTAATCTAATGATTGACTCATAGTTTGATAAGTTTGTGTGTGTGGGAGTACCCCTTATTCATAGGAGATATTGCACTTCCTGCCCTACTTGAGATGAACAGTTTTTCTCTATCAAATATTCACTATGGGTCCAGAAACAATGAAGCCAAGTGACCTTGAATTAAAATCTCCAAGAGAATAAGCCCAAGCAAACTCTGTCCTTATTTCAGTTTATTTCCCAAGGTCTTTTGTCACAGCAATAGAGAGAAAAGACAAAATAGAAATTGACATTTGTCTCCGGAAGCCCTTACATTGTGTTTTCATTGGAAGCGAAGCAACAGATCCTGGCTGGCTGGCTTCCCCCTTTTCAGCATTTATCACACTCTAATATAGAAACCCTCTTCATGTTTCCCACTACAGCCCAAATGAGAGGATGTGTCCCTGTTTGACTCCCGGAGCTCTTACCTTTCCAATGTTTGCTTTGTACAGATTGTTGGAGAACCTGGTTTCTCCCTAGAAGTTACATGCTTAGTCTTTCAAGACACCAGGGTGACTGCTTTCTTCCTAGCTTACCGTTCTCTGAACTACCCTGGGAAATATGATTTCTCTCAGGCCTTTGGGTCATCTTGAAAATATCCACTGGTCTCTCTCCACAATCTTTGATGAAAGACTCTGTGCAATGGGAAATGAAAGCTCTTGTATGTCTGGAAACTCTGAGATATGCCCACAGTGTCTTCGGTTTCTATAAATAAAATAAGTTCCCACCACCACTACACACACACACACACACACACACACACACACACACACATACCTCTTGGGCTTGATTTTTGCTGCTTGGATTTTGTTATCTTTTGTCTTGTTGTTTTGTTCTTTGGCTCAGATTTATTCATAGAGAGATATATAGAGATAGGAATTCATAGTAACCTATAACTTGCATAGCATACTTTGTAGATAATTAAGGCACAGTAATGCACACATATAAACTAAGTAATTTGAGAAATGATTACTTGCATTATAAACAATGTTTTCTTGTCTTCGGAGTATTTGTTGTAATTTACTTTGAATACCGAGTTTCCCTAGTGTGGCAAAATACAGTTTAACCTCCTTTAAAAGACTGGTTTAACACCTCGAAAATAAAGTATTGGGCAAATATAATGAATGGGTTTGTTTTCTGATAATCACAGAGTCCTTAGGCTAGAGATGGTGCTGATGTTGTATTCTAATAAAAACCCTAGTTTTTTGAGCTGATCTTCATCCCTGATGGATGTTTATGGTCCTTCTCCTCCCTGTAGTGTCCCTGTCTTAGTCAGGGTTTCTATTCCTCCACAAACATCATGACCAAGAAGCAGTTGGGGAGGAAAGGATTTATTTGGCTTACACTTCCATACTGCTGATCACCAAAGAAGTCAGGACTGGAACTCAAGCAGGTCAGAAAACAGGAGCTGATGCAGAAGCCATGGAGGGATGTTCTTTACTGGCTTGCTTCCCCTGCCTTGCTCAGCCTGCTCTCTTATAGAACCCAAGACTGCCAGCCCAGAGATGGTCCCACCCACAAGGGGCCTTTCCCCCTTGATCACTAATTGAGAAAATACCCCACAGCTAGATCTCATGGAGGTACTTCCCCAACTGAAGCTCCCTTCTCTGTGATAACCCCAGCTGTGTCAAGTTGACACAAAACTAGCCAGTACAGTCCCCAAGAACTTTTCCTCCTTTGGACAGTGTCAGTGACTTATGTTCCCTGCTCAGTACCCACTCCTGCTTCAGCATGCAACTGTTAGCCCCTTAATTCCTTTCCAATGTCTGTGGTCCTTAGACTTCCTCATTTCTTAGTTTTGGTAGCCCATAGTGCCTGGATTTTAGAATGAATATGTGCTGCATAGATATCTTCTGTCTTTCTCAGTATTTGAACTTTCCTAGTCGACACAAACTCTTCCTCCTTCATCAATGTATAACTAACTAGCCAGCTTGTTTGCTGTATAAAAGGACAGGCAGGGGGAAGGAAGGGAGGGACAGGGCTCAGTGTCTCCTCATTCTGGGAAAGATCCATCATCAGGTGAATATGTGCACAGCTGTCCTTGTTTTCTTTCACCCAGGATTCATCACAGCAACCAACATGTTCAGACCTCCCATCCCTGGTGTCACATCCATGTTATTGCTGGAAGTGAGGCTGTTTCTATACTCAAGGGCTAAAACCTGGAAATTTTTCCACAGCCCAACTCAGGAACCCAAAATCTTTTGTAAACAATTTGGTGATAGCTATAAGCAATGGAACAGGAACAAGAAAGCTATGCGGAAATACATTTGTCCTTTGGAAACTTGGGTTTTGTCCTTAGTATTAGACAGGCCTTTACTAGCATTTGGCAGGTACTTTTAACTTGGAAGTTCCTGGTTTTGTTGTTGGTTTAAACTAGCCAGCAGATGAAGGAAACAGAAAATCTCAGGGATTTAGAGATTTGCCTCTCTTAGGATGGCTGTCCTTCATGAATATTTATACTTTAGATCCTGTTAATTCCTTTGTACTGAAGAGGTAGGCTTTTCTGGTGTTATTTTTAGTTTGAAGCCAATCAACATAGGCACTTGCTGGTGCAGATGTTTCTGCTCCACCATTGGCCTCCTGTGAAGGCAAGAGGCAGTCCTCTGCAGAGTAAGAACTTACAGAAGGGAAGAAAATCATTAGGGGTGAGGCGGTAGCTAAACAGTTAAGCACAATTATGCCTTGCAGAGAGCCAGAGTTTGGTTCCCAGTACTTATGTTAGATGATTTTGTAATGCCTGTTTCTATTGCTGTGATGAAACATCATGACCCACTTGGGGAGAAAATGGCTTGCTCCTCATGGCATTGTCATTTAGAGAACTCAAGACAATCAGTCCAAGGTGATACCCATGATGGGCTGAACCCTCTGCATGAATCACTAATAAAGAATATGCCTTATAGGTTTACCTGATTTTATGGAGAAATTTTCTCGAATGAGGTTATCTCTTTTACATAAATCTATCTTGTGCCTAATTGACATAAAAACTAGCCAGTACAGCTCCCAACTACCTGTAACTCCAGATCTATACAGTTCTACATATTCCTGAACTTACATACACACACACACACACACACATACACACACACACACACACACACACACACACATACACACACACAGGGGGGGGGAGAGAGAGAGAGAGAGAGAGAGAGAGAGAGAGAGAGAGAGAGAGAGAGAGAGATTTTTCAGCCAGTTAAGAAACAGTGATTTCCTTTCATACCCTTGTGAGTCTGAAACAATGAGAAGAACATTGGGCAGTTCGGTGGTCAGAGAAAATAAGCAATCTATATGTTACAGGTTTCAGGAGAGTTCCAGGAAGATTCGATAATAGGACATGGCTAATGTATCAGTTTCTTTTAAAAAGATGTCTGGAATGCAGAGACTCAACACAAATATGGTACCTCATTACCACTGATGTGATTCTCCTTTGCCCCCTTCTCCCTTCCTCCTTGTTCTCTTCCACCACAATAGCGGTTACTTTTCAGTTTGCTATAGCAGAAATCCCAGATTAAAGCCACAAAAGAAAGGAAGACTTTGTTTGGCTCACTCTTGGCAGTCTTGACATGACAGGGAAGGTGTGTGCAAAGGAGCTGGTCACATTGCATCCACAGTAGGAAAGCAGGTGGCTTTGTTATTCTCCACCTACATACAGAGTGGTAGCACCCATGGCTAGAATGAGTCTTTCTGACATACCTGAAAAACACCTGATGGACATGTCCCAAAGTTTATTGTTTAGCTGATTCTGTAACCTGTGAAGCTGACAATGTTAGCTTGACTATATAGGATCACTATGATACTCTAAAATTAGATAAACTGTTCTGTGGTAGGGAAAGGACCTCTTCTAAAGGGCTGCCCCAGGCCATATCAGGGACACGAGGTTCTGTGGAACTCCAACAATACAACTGAACACTGGAGGAATTAAATGTTCTTAAAAAACAAGGTTCACTTCTCCTACATCTGTCACCTTGAATACACTTTTATTTACTACTACTACTACTATTAATAATAGTTATTATTATTATTATTATTATTGTATACACTGCTGTGGCTATGAGAAGAGCATCTGCCTTTTCTTAGCGTCAGATTTCTGAATGGATTTCCAGAGCTTCCTGCTCTCTTTTTTCAGGCCTGTGGGGATGATGATTGTCATGGTATCCATACCCTTGGGTTTTGTAAAAGTCAAATGAGATAGAGGCAAAAGACAAGAGGTCTTTAGATGAGTGTGCATGAACATTATGAATACATTACTATCAAAATGAGGTAGGTGTACACGAGACAATTGGGATAGGTTGGCTTCCCAAACAAAATTCTTTGCCTCAAGTCTTGCAAGATGCCCCAGCCAGTTAAGGGGCTTGTTACAGAGTTTGATGTCCTTCCTGGTTTTGATTCCTGGGACAGAGCTGACTCCCACCAATTGTCTTCTGATCTCCACCTTGCACAACTGCTAAATAAAAACAACAACAAAAAAATTCTTTTCTTCACATTTCTGGTTTATTTCTTGTGAAAGCATCTAGGGATGTAATGACACTGTAACATAACTTTGTTTCGCACTGAACTTGTTTCCTATTATGATTTGTATACCATTAAGCAGACCCACTGTGTGTGTAGGTAACAGGCATGAAGAATGGAAAAAAATGAACTTCTTTAAGATTGTAAAAAAAAAATTGATACTGTGGGAAATCACATCATGACACAAGATAATTGTCTGGCTACTTATTTAGCCCATTGTCTGAAAATTCAATGTCTATATGAAGCTTACCTGCTTGAATGGCCTATTTGGGGGTTTCATTTGCTAATCATGCAGACAAAAAGGCCATCAGCACTATGCCTTAAAGAATTAAGATGAGAACCATCAAATGAAGAAAACTTGTTTAAATGATGAATCTCTCAATTCTTATCTACTCGCTGTTTTTCTTTTGAAATAGATTTTTTGAAAGACAATGTTTGCAGACTGAATGTTAATAACTAAGAATTTTGTATGAAAACTCTGAAACAAAATTTGTTTAGTTTAAAGTGATCTGATTTCATTCTTGTGGCAAGACTGAAGGCATAAAGCCTGAGCAAAACACAGTAAGGCTTTTATCATTTCAAAACTGCCCACAAACCTCATAACATAAATAAAACATATAAAAATGTTCCAAGTGTCTGGGTTTACAAATGGATCACAGAGTACAAGGGAGAAAAACCCCTGTGTAGATTTGTATGTGAATCCTCAGAGGATTTTATTAGGAATGAATTGAAAAACCTTTTAAATTGCTTACAAACCTGTGCTTCTGGAGTTGGGTTTGCTCTTGGTATTATAAAGGATAGGTAGGAAAATAAGTTTGTGATTTTTTGAGAAATCTGATTTACATCTATATAATTTGTCCTTGATGGCTCAGGATGTGCCTAAGCGTCCAAGGGGTGAGAGGAACTGTTTGCTAGGAAAAAAACAAAACCAAACCAAACCAAAACCAAAACCAAAACAACAACAACAACAAAACACACACGCACACCTACTTTTCTGCTAAAATACAGATATTATATTACTTGCTTTTAATTCTCATACCATTTTTAGAAGAGATTATGGAAATTATACTGAATAGTGTAAAGAGCCCACAACATTAGGTAAAACATCAGATTGAAATCTCTTCAAGTTGGTAACATTTGGAGTGGCTTGTCAGCTCTTTGCTACTTAGATATGGTGTTGTTACTTCACTGACTTTAGGGGATGATTCAGCCCTCAAATCCTTTATCCATTCTCCTTTGTGCCACTAATCCCTAAGACACATGTCTTATTGACTGTGGGCGCAGCTTTGTCATCCCCACCCCATGTACTTTGATCTTAGTGATCTCTTGGTCAGCATGAAGAGACTTTAATTCCAACAGGAGATTTATCTTCTTAAACTCCTGTTAAAAAGTTTATTCAGTCTGGTTGTTTTTTTTTAATTATTATTATTATCGTGTTATGACTCATGCCTATAGAAATTGTAGCAGCATACTCTGACCTGTTTCATTTTCTGTACAACAATTAGACTTTGAAGAACAACCTACGACAATTTGAGGTCCCAGTATAAACCTAAGAATAGATGCATGTTATTCTCTCTTGCTTAGAAGTAGTGATTGTATTAAGCCTAAGATTTCCTCAGGGATCCTTCAGATTTCTATCCTAATGCATTAGAAAAAAAAAAATCACTGGCATATATTAGTCACAAAATGCTTGTTCCCAAACTGCAGTGTCTCCACTTCCCAGAGGCCCTTTCTTTACTATCTCGGTTCCCCTCTGTTAATTTCCAACTAATGACTGACCTTTGGGGTTGAGTTACATATAGGCTATAGAGATTCTCACTGGATCAAGTGCTTAGAGAAACTGACAAAACAGACCCATGCAAGGAGAGGAAGCCACTTAGGTGGATTTGGAGTTGGAAGATGCAGGCTTGGGATTTAAGAAGCACTTTGATGTTTTTCAGCTGTGGCACATCACTCAAAGGCCTATTTCTTCTTGGCAGAAAACAGAAGGTGGCCATGAAAATCAGTCCTTCTGCCACTGCAGGAGTGTTGTCTTTCAAAGCATTGTGCCCTGCAGCTAATCTTTCCTCCAAATCACTCAAGGATCAGTCTGTATTCAGATTGATGAATTCAGAACAATCTGAATGCACTGGTTAGCAATCCAGGCAGCACTCAAAACTGGGCAGGATGGAGTGAGAGGGCTTGCTGTCAGGTTGATAGGAAAATAATTGCACTGAAATGACTGAGTCTGGAACTGAGAACTTCAAATTAGGGCTACTTGGAATAACAAAGTCCCTAAGTTTTCTTGATAGACCTAGGCTTAGTTGCATACAATCTAGACAAATGCTCTTTAGGTATTAGTTATGTATATTTAATTCAGTACCAACTCTACTGCTTTCTTCTCTTCCTCTCTAGCTTTCCCTTTCTCCTTCTCTCCATCCTTTGTTTCTTTCTCCAGTTCTTCTGCCTTCCCTCTGTCGTGTTTGTTAGTTCAGGACAGGGTTTCACAGGACAGCTCAAGCTGGCCTTGAACGGGTTATGTACTCCAGGGTATCCTGGCATTCACCACATAAACCTCCAAGACTGGCCTTGAATATGGTAAATGAGGGGCAGAAATCAGCACACCTTGTATCTATGCTACCTTTCTAATACTTTCTGCTCCTTCTGCTACTTTCTCTTCTTATGTAAATCACATGATATAATGTTCAAAATAAAGTCTGGTCTCAAAACTAAGTGGATAGTGCAACCAACTAACAACTCGTGACTTGCAACTTGAAAGAAAAACTAGTTTATTTTTATTATAATTATAAAGTAGTGAATGATAATAATACATGCCTGCCTGCCCTGACAGTGGGGATCTTATGTATTGCTTTTAGACAGATTTGAGGACATCGTGACTGGTATTATTTCTAGAAAGCAATCCAAAGGCACTTCTCCGCATTTCTCTTTCAATTGAAATTGCTTTAAATAGTTCTTACCCGTCCTATTCAAAAAGTCTTTCTCCGTGTGTTTGGCATTGTTTGTATACAAGGGGCTCCTTGTTGTGGGCCTTTATAAAGGTCCTGACCTTTATATGTATTAATTTTCTATTCTATTACTTTGTTGAATATGTTTACCAGCTCTTATGAGTTTTGCCATGGAGTCTTTAGGGTCCTTTTTGTATAAAATCAAATGTGTAGACATAACACATGGTATGATTTGTATGAAATCATAACATCCATACATCTCCTAACCTTTGTCTTCCTCATTTCCTACCTGTATTTTCATTATCTGGTTCACTTGTCTTATTGCCTTAGCCAAGACTTTAAATACTAGATTGAACAGGAATAGTGAGTATGGATATCACTGTATTATTCCTGGTTTATTAAAGATAATTTGAATGATAGTATAATTAAGGTCTATTGAAAGTTTTGACATGACATAAGATCTTTTATTTGAGACTCTTAAGTTTATTTATGAAGAAATATTATTAGTCAGACTGTTTACTATATTGAATACTTTGAAAAGCAAACTAGAAAAAAATAATAGTGATAATTCTGGCAGATAAAATAACTGTTTTAGATAAACTTGATGAGGGAATATTGCCCACAGTTCTTTGTCCCATAATTCTCTTTCTTTTTGTTAGTGGAAAATTGAAGGTTTGTTGCAGATAGCTCCAAATGCTCTGCTCCCATTCTCCCCTCTGAGCTGAGCTTTTACTTAACCTTTCAGCACTCAATTTCTACAGAGCCAGGGGATGAAATTAATGCTGACAGGGGAGAACGTGCATGACTCCTCCAAAGCACACTGCTTTCCTCTGTTTCTTCCAAGATTTCAGCCTGAGAGTGGTATGTTTCTTTGGCTGTGACGAATGGAATGCATACAAACAGGAACTTTGATAGTACATCTGATAGGCTACAATTAAATATAATTACATTAACTTACTCTTTAAAGACACATTTCCTTGGAAATTTTGATATTCTATTGGAAATTATGAGCCCATGATTTAGGTTGCTTAACTCTTTCGCTTATCTATCAACTTATGGTAACCAAAAAAGTGGTGCATAAGGTATCTGTTCATCCCCAAGACAATACTTACAAGGAAAGCAGGAGTTAATACCCTATGTTGGGCAAAGACATAAGCAGCTAAAATGAAGTTGTTTTAGGCAAGGTAGGAGGAAATAAACACAAAAAGGCAGGAAGTATGTCTTACAGAAATGTTTAGAAAAGTAAGTAGGAATTAGGCAAGAAATATAGGAGGCACGAAGATTGTTCCAGAAAATTTGCAGCAAGGGGAGACTACAGAAAAGCCAAAAACATGTCATTTGTGAAGCAGCTTTGAAAACATGGTAGGAGGGAGAGAACAGAGTACTGACCTGGCAAGGGATGCTCAGAATACAGGTTACTGGAAAAAATGCGCAAAATACCTACTACTGCAGCTTTTCCACATAGATGGGGATATGGAGAATACAGTCACTCTCCAGATAGGTCATGATTAGAGGGGAGATGAGCCATAAAATGCAATGGCGATAGCATGCCAATGAAAAATGGCACATCACCACTCAAGTCCTAAGAGAAAAGGCAGCTCTAAGAGTTAAGCATGAGAGACATCATTTATGCCTTACTCAGTGCTGCAGGGATAGACTTAATTCTGTTGGTGAGAAAAATTTACTTGAGTGTGTCAGTTATGGCAATGGGTTTATTTTGCTCAGGTTTTCAGTTGTATCCTGAGGTAGAGCTAAGATACTTCCTCCTGAAGCCATAGGGAGGAGGCATGAAATGCATAAGGATTTATATAATATTTTACTTTAGCTTACTTTAGATGTTTTAGCTGTAAGTCTTTATGTAGTAATTGACACCTGAATTTTTACCTTATTATATAGTCTCCTTGACTGAGATAGGCTATATGTAGACGTGTAGTAATATGACTTGTAGTAATATGTCACCACTGAACAAGGACCATAAAGTAGTTTGTCAAAATGAAACTTATAGAGGAGAAAGTGGGGAAGATCCTCAAAGATAGGAGCAAAGGGGAAAAATTCCTGAACAGAACAACAATGGATTGTGCTGTAAGAACAAGAATCTACAAATGGGACCTCATACAATTGCAAAGCTTCTGTAAGGCAAAGGACACTGTCAATAAGACAAAAAAGCAACCAACAGATTGGGAAAAAGATCTTTACCAATCCTAAATCCAGTAGGGGGCTAATATCCAATATATATATAAAAACTCAAGAAGTTGGACTCCAGAAAACCAAATAACTCTTTTTTTTTTAAATTGGGGTACAGAGCTAAACAAAGAATTCTCAACTCAGTAATACTAAATGGCTGAGAAGCACCTAAAAAAATGTTCAACATTCTTAATCATCAGGGAAATGCAAATCAAAACAACCCTGAGATTCCATCACACATCAGTCAGAATGGCTAAGATCAAAAACTCAGGTAACAGCAGATGCTGGCGAGGATGTGGAGAAAGAGGAACACTACACCATTGCTGGTGGGATTGCAAGCTTGTACAACCACTCTGGAAATCAGTCTGGTAGTTCCTCAGAAAATTGGACATAGTTCTACCGGAGGATCTAGCAATACCTCTCCTGGGCATATACCCAGAAGATGTTGCAACTAGTAATAAGGACACATGCTCCACAATGTTCATAGCAGCCTTAT